>BTHU01000017.1:21506239-21538739 GCA_036184795.1 Tokudaia tokunoshimensis
TTCAACACCAGGCTCCCCGACAGTTATTTTATAAGCGACCTGATTTTGCACAGCAGCAAGCAATGCAGCAGCTCACCTTTGATGGAAAACGAATGAGAAAAGCTGTAAACCGAAAAACCATAGACTACAATCCCTCTGTAATTAAGTATTTGGAGGTAAGTACAGTAAAAGTATTTCCAGTGGCCAAAGTGCTTTTTTTTAAAAAAAAATACTTTATGTATATGAGTGTTCTATCTGCACACCAGCATGCCAGAAGAGGGCATCAGATCCCATTACAGATGGTTCACTGTCACCATGTGGTTGCTGGGAATTGAACTCAGGACCTCTGGAAGAGCACTGCTCTTAACCACTGAGCCATCTTTCCAGCCCTGGCCAAAGTGCTTTTTAAAAAATAAACTAAAGAGTAACAAGTATTACTTGTATTTCTTGAATTAGTGGGATGTTAGCATTTCAGATGTTGAGTTCATTAATTATCTTCTGAAAATGACTCAGTATATGTGAAATAATAAGTGACTACCAGCATAGCAGTATTTTGAGATGCTCTGTATTTCCTTGAAGATGGAGAACCTGCGACAGTCACATGGGGTGTATTGGAGTGAAAGGATCTCGGCTCTGCTTCTCTACTTTTGAGTTCCTTATGCTTATGTTAGCCTGTTTTGTCAGTTTTACACCTGAGTTGAGTAGTTAAAGGCCTGTTTGTCAGAAGTAAGGTCACTTTACGTTTTTAGTGTTTTCCTTGTTTTAAGATAGGATCTTAGGTACTACAGGCTGGCTTTGAATTCCTGAATCTTTTCCTCCATCCCCCAAGTACTGAGATTTATGCATGTGATGCCACACTGGTTGTTTAGTGTTTCTAGGCAATTTCATTTGGGAAACTAGAGTATAAAGCTAGACTTCTAAAAGAATAAAATAGCCAAAAGCAAAATACAAGAAATTGTTCTATGCTAATGGTTTTGGCAGAAATATGGTTGTCTGTCTATCCTTACCTCCCCCTTAACTTACTTAATTTTATTTTATGTGTATGATTGTTTGCCTGTATGTCTACTGTGTGTATTCTGTCCCCTGAAACTGGAATTATACCATTTATTAGGGTATGTGAGTAAGGATGTGTTAGGGATCAGAACTGGAAGATGGTGGCTCACTCCTTTAATCCCAGCACTCAGGAGGCAGAGGCAGGTGTATCTCTTGAGCTTGAGGCCAGCCTGGTCTACGGAGTGAGTTCCAGGACAGCCAGGGCTATACATAGAGACTATCTAAAATAACCAAAAGAAAAAAGTAACAAGCAAAGAAGCAAACAAAAAGGAAAGAAAATAGCCTGGCTTGTTGAATACTCCTTTACTCCTAGTACTCAGGGAGCAAAAGTAAGCTGATGTGTTTGAGCTCCAAGCTGCCCTGGCCTGTGTAAGGAGTTGTGGGCTAGCAAGGCTATACAGTGAGATCCTGTCCAAAAATGAAAGAAAAAAAAATCATAGCAGACATGAATCCTGTTTTCTCCCTTTTAAATATACCTTACACGGGGCCTGGGGCCTCCGTGTTTAAGGGCATGGGCTGCTCTTCTAAAGGACCTAGGTTTGATTCTCAGAATATACATGGTGGCCCATAACCATCTGTAGTTCCAGTTTCAGAGTATCTGATGCTCTTTTGATCTCTGTGGGTACCAAGCATGCATGTGTTCCTTGGTACCTACATGCATACAAGTGAAGATAAGTATTTGTACATATAAATTTTAAAATGCACATTAGATCTCATTAATAATTAAAATTTACATGATTGTTGCAGGACAATATACTCATTAGTTAATTTGTTTTTAACAGAATAGGATATGGCAAAGAGATCAGAGAGATATGCGGGCAATTCAGCCGGATGCAGGTTATTATAATGATGTAAGTATAAGTCATTATACTAGCTTACTAACAATCTCCTTGTTTGGTGATGTAAACCTCAAAGAATGGGAATTCTGATTCAAGGTTGTCTCTTACATTTTTATAAATAACATATTTTCAGAAGGGTAATGGAGTATATCTGTATTTACTTTGATTTAACTTTGTCTCAACCTCAGTATTCCTTTAAATTTAATGATGAATAAACTTTGGGGGAAGAAAGCAATATTCAAATGTTAAACAGCCTCAGAGTCTGTTAATAGAAAGTTTAATTTTAAGTTTGGGTTTTTGCAAACGTGCTTTGCTCTATTGACTTTGAGAAGCAATTTAGGAAATATATTTAAACTGGCACTGAATGTAAGTTCTAGATTAATTCTAATAGGTGTTTAACTTTGTATCTAAATTCTCTTTTAATTAATGTAGAAAACTTTTAATCTCCTAATAGCTTGGAAAATTATCCTGAAGTTTTCTTTAGGTGTTGAAATAGTTATCTTGCCGTGTACTGGTGTACCTTGTTTCTTTCCTGTGTGTTTACTCAATGTTCTTTTTCTTTTAAAAGCTGGTCCCACCTATAGGAATGTTGAATAATCCTATGAATGCAGTAACAACAAAATTTGTTAGGACATCAACAAACAAAGTAAAATGCCCAGTATTTGTTGTGAGGGTAAGTATTTGATTAGATATTTATTTGAAAAATTAATACTTATTTTTACAAATATATTTGGCAAGGCTGGACAAGGTGGCATAAGCCTTTAATCTCAGAAGCAGGAGCGTCTCTGTGAGTTCAAGGCCAGCCTGGTCTGTACAGTTCCAGGACAGTCATGACTACATAGAGAGACCCTGACTGGAAAACAAAAATATTTGATAAAATAAAAATTAAACATTATATTAAATGTATATCCAAGATAATAGTTGATTTACTGCTAATAATTTTCCTTTTGAACCCATTCTTTTATCCATTTTGCCTACTATCGTTAGGCTAATGTGCTCTGAATGGTTTTTATCATGTTGTAATTTCCATATAATTCTGGAATATGTAGGTTCGTGCTGCAGTGGGTCTCATTACTCTTGAATAGAGATGCGTTTTATGCTGTTGGAAAAGCAACATCCCAAGGTGAATGAAAAGCTGTCAGGTGTTGCTAGGAAATGATGACTTAGGAGTGCTGAAAAGCTATGACACATCATACTCAGCAGCTCTGTGGAGGTGCCCAGTAGTTTCTTTGGAATTTATAGCCAGGAATATATTCACATTGTTCAATATTTTAGAGGGATTTTACATAAAAAAGGTTCTTTTCCATACTGACCAGACATTCAGTTCATTTTCCTGTTGATGATAGTGTAATCATTTTATTTCATTTCCTTTCTCTGTGTAGCCCTGGCTGTCCTGGAACTCACTCTGTAGACCAGGCTGGCCTAGAACTCACGGATACACCACATAGATCTACCTTCTGAGTGCTGGGATTAAAGACAAGCACCACTAGTGCCTGGCCACTTGGTTTTTTTTTTTAAATCTTGAAAAGTAAGTAAGATCCTGTGCCTGGCAGTGGAGCACATACCTTTAATCCCAGTACTTGGTAGGCAGAGGAAGGTGGATTTTTGAGTGGGGGGCCAGCCTGGTCTACAGAGTGAATTGCAGGACAGCCAGGGCAAGACCCTCTTTCCAAAATGAAGAGAGAAAAAATTTCTTTTTATTTCTGTATATGTAAATGCACTGTGTGCATGCTGTCTTTGTGGAGGTATTTTATCTGTTAATCTGGAGTTACTGGCAGTTTTAAACTACCATGTTAGTGTTAGGAATCAAATTTAGGCTTTCTACACGAAACAGCAAGTGCTCTCTTCACGGTAGAGCCATCTCCAGCTGTTAGTCTCCATTTGAAATTGTTTGTATACATGCATGTCCCTGTGTATGATAGTGCAGGTGCCTCGGAGGCCAGAAGAGCGCAGCCCGTCCTCTGGAGTTGAAGTTACAGGTTTTGAGGTGCCTTGTATGGATGCTGGAAATTGACCTCAGGCCTTTGGTCTTAACCGTTAAGCCATCTCTCCAGCCCCCTTGTTCTTGTTTGTTTGTTTTTGTCCCCCCCCCCAAACATACTGTATTTGTGGGCAGGGGGCTCTCCCTCATGATTTATCGTGCTGTGTATGTGGAGGTCAGGATCACCTATGGAGCTGCTGCTCTTTTACCCTTATGTGGGTTCCAGGGTTGCACTCAGGTTGTCCGGATTCTCTGGAGCTGGAGACCAACAGGTGGTTGTGATCCATCCGATGTGTAAGGAACCAAATTGGTCCTCTGGAAGAGCAGCAACCACTCTGACCTGCTCCATTAGTCTCCAGTCTTTTATGTCCTTTTATAATATAGAAAACCTTTTGAAATAAAGCCTGAGTATTCTGTATCTTTATTTCCTCCCCTTATTGCTAGGGATAGAACCTAGGGCCTTGAATTTGCTATGAATTACATTTTTAGTCCCCTCCTCCTTTCTTTCTTTTTTTTCTTTATTTATTATATGTGAGTACACTGTGGCTATCTTCAGATACTCCAGAAGAGGGCATTAGATCTCGTATGGATGTTGTGAGCCACCATGTACTGGCAATTGAACTCAGGACCTTCTGAAGAGTAGTCAGTGCTCTTTCTTAACCATTGAGCCATTTCTTAAAAACCCCCCCCCTCATTTCTTAAGGAAAAAAAAACTGCAATAAATTTCCTTCAGGTAGTTTTGATCTCACTTTGTATTATGGCCAGGCTGCCCTAGAATTTTTGGTTCCCCTCATATTCTCTGTGTGGTAGATAAGTATTTGCCTGTAGAGATCAAGTGTAAGATGTTGGGAAAAATTTGTGTATATTAGAGAGACAATCTACTGAAACTTACTAAGAAAGAAAGCTTGTGGGCTCTATATTTTACAGTTTAGTTGACTGAGGAATTGATAGGGTTGGGATCATAGCAAATAACAAAATCTTTTGTGTTTTGTTTTGTTTTGGTTTTTTTTTTTTGAGACAGGGTTTCTCTGTGTAGCCCTGGCTGTCCTGGAACTCACTCTGTAGACCAGGCTGGCCTCGAACTCAGAAATCCTCCTGCCTCTGCCTCCCAAGTGCTGGGATTAAAGAAGTGCGCCACCACTGCCCGGCTAACAAAATCTATTAAGATAGGACTTTATTCAGAATAATCAAAATTATGACTTACTGATAAAGCAATAAAGAGTCATTGCAGGTACTTGTGTCATTTCCAAATAACCTTGACTTTATGTGTTTTCTTTATGCACACCTATTTTTGAACTATGTTTTTAACTTAGGGTATTAGAATTGTTCTGATGTTTTGTTATTTATATCCTTTATGGAAAAATGAGTGAAACTGAACAAAAGAAAAAATGAATTATGCATACAGGCACATGTGCTTGCTGCGTGGGATCAAACTCAGGGGCCTTGTGTTTTCTAGGCAAACCTCTAACATCGCTAGCCCCTCTTACAACTTTTAAAGAATATTTAGTTGTAGGAAAAGTTTGATATTTTTAATGTTATCAACATGTAATTATTTTCTTTTGCTGCTTGAGGAATGGGGGTATTTTTATTTCATTTTTAAGACAAGTTCTCATTATGTTGTCTTACCTGGCTTGAACTTGCTTTGTAGACCATGTTCACCCTGAACTCACAAAGATCTTCCAGCCTTTGCCGTGCAGTGTTTGGGATTAATGGGGTGTGCCAGATGCCTGGCCGTCTGTCTGTCTGTCTATTCAACTCCCCTTTCCTTTCCTTTTCTTTTTTTTAAGATTTATTTATGGTTATATGTAAGTACACTCTAGCTGTCTTCAGACACACCAGAAGAGGGCGTCAGATCTCATTAAGGATGGTTGTGAGCCACCACGTGGTTGCTGGGATTTGAACTCGTGACCTTCGGAAGAGCAGTCAGTGCTATTAACCGCTGAGCCATCTTACCAGCCCCTTTTCTTTCCTTTTCTTTCTTTCCTTTCTTTTTGAAACAGGGTCTCTCTCTGTAGCCCTGGCTGTCTGGGACTTACTCAGTAGTCCAAGGTGGCCTGGAACTCGGAGATCCACCTGCCTCTGCCTCTTGAGTGTCAGGCAGCTAAGGATGATCTTGAACTGGTGCATCCTGCCTCAGCCTTTAAGTGCTGTAATTGTGGGCCTCTGCCTCAGACCTGACTTTATAATTTTTGAGATGACGTCTTAAGAGACTGGCTTCAAACTGGTGGTCCTTGTACATAAGGCTTGCAAGTACTTTAATTATATGTATACACCACTACACTATTTTTCTATATCTGTTTGGCAAGTAGCAGTTCAATTTTTATTCAGTCACTTGAACTTTTCTAGTGACTGTCTACCTTGTTTATATTGTTTTTCTATGTAGCCTAGAGAAAAGTGAAAGCTTTACACATCATAATTTAACTTCCTTTTTAAGTACATAGACATTTTCTCTCTCTCCATATATATGTAAATATATTTGCTATATTAAATATATATTTACTTATTTAAATTTAGCTAATGAATCAGAGTGCTAGTGCTTTCCTTGCACTGTATGATGCAAGTTCTTTTCTGACAATATACTTACAAAGGTATTAACTGTAAAATTCAGTGTTGTCTACTTTATGTTGATTATTTAATATTTTATGAAAATAGACTTTGGGGACTGGAGAGATACTCAGCAATTAAGACCACCTGCTGCTCTTCCGAGGATTTGACCTCAGTTCCTAGCACCCATATTGTGCAGGTCACAGCTGCCTGTAACCGCTGCTCAAGAGGATAGGGTACATCTCACCTCCATGGGCACTGCACACCATGTTTTACACACACACACACACACACACACACACACACACACACACACACACAAGTAAAAACAGGCAAATAAGTCTTTGAAATATTCCTTAAATCAGTGAAGTGGCGAGACTTGTGCTTATGTGTGACCTGTCTTCTTTTTCCCCATCTAGTGGACCCCGGAAGGAAGACGCTTGGTCACTGGAGCTTCTAGTGGGGAGTTCACCTTGTGGAATGGGCTGACTTTCAACTTTGAAACCATATTGCAGGTAACAGTAACCATCAGATGCTAGCTGATCTAAGAATTTGAGAGCACAGTCAATTTAATTGGCAATGTAAAACTTAAGAATTGAACGGTTTACCTCTCTGAGTTAATATAGGTTCCTATTAGCCTCTATCATATATTCTCTTAAAGCAAAACTTAAAAATGTTTTCTGTTTTCATAGGCTCATGACAGCCCTGTGAGGGCCATGACATGGTCACATAATGACATGTGGATGTTGACAGCAGATCATGGAGGCTATGTGAAATATTGGCAATCCAACATGAACAACGTCAAGATGTTCCAGGCACATAAGGAGGCGATTAGAGAGGCCAGGTTTATACACAATATACCATTTTCTGTAGTCCCTATTGTCATGGTTAAATTACTCTCTAAGTGTATTCTGGGTGCAGAGATGCATGGGCTCTCTCAGATTCTGGGAAACTTTCTGCACCTTATGAACACAATATTTCTCTTTGTTTTCACACATTCACCATTTTGCTGGCACCTTTCTGAAGTAGTTTTGTCCTGGTATCAGCCTTTGCAATCTGTTAGAGATGTATTGTCTGCCACATTTTGCACTGGTTTTCTCTTTCATTTATGGTTAATAATGTGTATACGTTATTCCTTTTTATTATCTACTGTGTAAGACAAGAATATTCCAAATAAAGAATTCAGTCTTTAATTATACAACTGAATAAAATCTAAAGCCTTCAGAAATCACCTTCAGAATCCACACAAAATTCAAGGAAAAAAAAAAGAGGCTTAAGTGAAGACCTGGTTGGCTTGGTTCTGCCACGACTTCAAAAAGAAAGTATAGGACTAAAAACCTACAGATAACTCTGGACGTGGCAAAAAGTAACGGATTAATGAATGGGTTCTTCCTGCTTGGCAGCCGTAAGCAGACCTTGGTCAAAGAAGACTCTAGGACTTTTCTTCTGATTCACTGTTGATAACATGACTTATGCAAATGTATGAGTGGAGTTAAACCGTTCCCAGTGAGTTGTATGTTTTTACATAACAGTGAGAAATGTGTAGTGAACCTGGGGTAAAGAGTTTGACAGTGAAGCCTGAAGAACTGCTGCAGCCTCAGAAGAAAGCTAGCAGCACTCTTTAAGGCTGTGCCGTCCGTGCGTGGGAAGAGGTTGACTTTACAGACACTTGGCAGTCACTTGTTTCTACTTTCGGAATCCACAGAACTTGTTGCATATACATGTTTCTGCTTTCTAGACTTGGCCTCCGTTAGTCATTCAAAAAAGTTCAAGGGAGTTCCTACAGTTCATTGAGAATCTTGATCTTTTTCACAGCCAGAAAGAAAACTGGCTCCCTCTTGTATAGTAGAGTCATTGGCTTTAAGCAGAAGTCTGAATATATATTTTAAAAGGTGCAACGTTCATGGGGTTGCTTTACATCTTGAAGAAGGCATCAGTTATCACAAGCATTTTAAATCAGTGAGAAACATTGTATATAGTTGTTGAGCAGTCAGTCTTACTAGCCAGCTTAAAAGTGTTCAGCCTATCATTTTTGAAGTTTAAATGTCTGAGGCACAAACTGATTCTCATATTTTGAGCAGTATTCCTATGCGGCTTAAGTGATTATATGAAGGAATATTGTTACGAATAGAATACATTTAGTTTCACTGTTAAGGCAGCTCCCCATGTTTTGTTGATGTAGGAAATATACCAAAAGGAGCACAGGTAACATTAGGACTAGTACTGTCCTGAGTAGGTCTCTGAATATTGTTGGAAAATGAAAAAAAATTTTTTTGTAGCCTTTGGATGAGATGCATATGTTAGCTGACTACATTCTCTTTAAAGGCCTCCTCACTGGATACTTCCTTCTCCTGTTTATAATGCAGCACAGTGTTTTTATTTTTCCCTGTCTGAGAAGCACGGATGATCTGTTAAATGCTGACTTCTTTCCCCTGCTGTGTGTCTTCACGTAACAGTTTCTCACCCACGGATAATAAATTTGCTACATGCTCTGATGACGGCACTGTTAGAATCTGGGATTTTCTTCGTTGCCATGAGGAAAGAATTCTCCGAGGTATGTGTGCTAACAGTACTGATTGAATATTTAAATAGGGAAGGCATTGTGGTTAAATCATCACACTACACAATATTGGCTTGTATCTCCATTAAAGTACTTTTTATACATTCACCATCTCTGTCAAGAGAGCACAGCTCTTCTCTAGCTTGCGTTCTTTTTGTAAGTTTCCACTAATACTATCATTGAATTCTTTGAGCTGTAAATTATCTTCCTGTACCCTTTAGGAAAATACTCTTTCCTGATGTTGACATTCCAAACTAATAGACAGCTCACGTGGTCATGGCAGCTTTTGTGCAGGTCACAAATCAGCAGGCAGAGTAGAGGCAGTGACGGCCGTACTTCTTGATATTTATTTACCCCCTCTTGAGAAAGGTGCCCATCGTGAGCCCAAGCTGGCCTGGAACTTGCTATGTAGCCTATGCTAGCCTGGACCTTAAGGTCCTTGCCTCAGACTTCTGATTCTGAGAGCACATTGTCCTTCATGGCCGCTGACTTCTTACTTGGAAATCACTATAGGTGATTGCACAGGTATAGTGGAGTGTCAGCACCCTTTATATGACTTCCCAATGTTTGGGAATTAGCTGTGCTTTATATATCTTTAGTGCAAACATTATAGTAAAACTATTTGTACTTCTAAGTAAGTCCTCTGGGTTTATTAGTCACTGGGATTGTAGAATTTTCAAGTGTTCAGTGTAAATCTGTGCTAGTTTACAAACTGCACTTTTGGCCCTAGGCCTTTGATTCCAGAATGCCTCAGAAATAATATCATGTGAAAGGGAAATTCAGGGCTGGAGAATGGGTACCAGAGATAACACTTGTCAGGACAGTAAGATTCAGAGACTTCCCCTTCATGTTGAAGAGTCAGCAGTTAGTTGTCTTGGTGGAATTATAAAATTCTTATCACTGGTAAGATATTTTAGCATGACAGATATGGTACTACGTACCTCTTAATCTAGAAGAGGCAGGCAAATCTCTGTGAGTTCCATGTTATTCTGGTCTACATAGTTCCAGGCCAGCCAGCATTGAATGAAACCCTGTCTCAGAATAAAGCAAACAAATAAAAGTACACTTAAAAAAATGTAAAAACACATTTCAGGCCAGTATCATTTAATGTGCTTTCACATTAGTTGGGATCCTCCGTACAGTTGTTGATCTCTGTAGCTGGTGTAGGGATCTTGTTGGTGCCTGTTAAACTGAGGGGCATATACATTGTGCAGGTCTTGATACTATGCAACTTCAGTGAGGGAGAGCTTTGGAAGCTAAGTCTGAGTTACTTTATGGGTGAGTACCATGACCCAGAAGATTTAAATGACACATTTAAAATAAAATAAGTTCAGTGCCATAACTAGAATCTTAACCACCTGACCTATAGCCTGGTAGTACACTTACGTTAAATTTTTTTTTCCTTCACTATTCTTAGAAATCATTGATGTTAAACTGACATAGGTTAATGTTTCCTAAGCTTTGAAAAATCCTTAAGGCTAAAGAAATTTTTAATTTAAAATAATTCCAAGGCATTGCAATGATTAACTTCACAATATCCTGAAATATGATAACAGAAATCTCATATAAGACCTTCTAACAGTTTGTATTAAAACAAAATCTTTTGTATGTTAATATTTCATCTTATGTATCAATGAAGAACTATTCATTTTTGATAATGAAAGTATCTCTAAATATGCCTAGTAACCTACTCTGAAATTAAGTGTTAAAACTATCAGTTGATATTTTTATATTTGAGTTAAGGAAAACTTCTATTACTAATTTGAGTGTAGGTGAATTTAGATAAAATGGATAATATTAAAAAGACAATACAGACTAAAGTATATTAATATCTATTAATTAAATGAGTATTTTTTTTCCTCTTCATGAGAATTGTCCATTTTAAGCTTTATATGGGTGTTTCAAATGTGCATAAAAGTATGCTGGATGCCCATGTATTTATAGGATTTATGTTCTTACACATGTATGCTATTTTCTTCCTTGTAAAGACATTTTTATTGCATTATGGTATTATATAAGGCAAATGTGAATATATTTAACTAAATTAATTGAACAACCTGAACAGTTTTGAGAGCAAATTTCACATAATCTGATATTTTAGGTTCCAGTCACCATTTTCTGTTAATAAGTTTTTTAAATTCTGTGAAACTAAGATCATTTTTTTGTAATTGATGGTTGGAGGTCAGGTTTATAGTCATCTCCAGGAGAATGTAAAATTGTTCAACAGAAATTGGAAGGAAGGATCATAGAGAACATTGGACCCCTAAGTCAAATTGGGACAGGATGAACCTTCCATCCTCTAAAATGTAAGCTGCCCTGTATCAAGGACAGTAATCGCAGACTGCCCATCTGGCAGGCATGAAGTCATACTCCTCTCTCCTGTGGTGTGTGTCAGGCACTCACTTTTAGAGGTTAAATATTTGGAAAATCAAGAAAATAGTAGTTGAGGGGAGGTGATGATCATATAGTCTGAGACTTTAACATATAACCTACTCTTTTCTCCATCATCCATAACAACCAGACTTTTGCTCTGATTTTTAGTGATAAAGTATTTGTTACTTCATGTTTCCCCTTTCCAATACCAGGTTTAATTTTTAGAACTTTCTCCCCTTGTGTTAGTAATCTGCTTCTCTATAACTTGTTCTTCCATTTGGGACATGGAACAAACAAGCAACAAATCAAACACATGCCTAGAATCTCAGCATGTAATATGGAGGGCAGCCTGGGCTACATAAAACACTCAAAAACGACCCAAAACCTGTAACCTGTTCTGTTTGACAGCAAATTAAATATTTAAAAATAGCAATCGTGGTTTTCCTCTAAGTTTTCCAGCTTTAAGCACACAATATTCTGCAGAAGCCACAATAGCAAATCTTTCAGTGAAAAATTTATAGTCGCTCTTTTTAGTGTCATTTCTGAGATTGTTCTTATGTCTTTATGTAAAAGAAGTTATACATTTTAATATAATTACTCTATATTAAAATGGATATCGAGTAATTGGGAGGTTTGCTGTGCAAAGGGTTTGGGCGATTGATTCATAAGTTTATGAAAGTGAATATAGCACAGAATTGAGACCATCTTTTAAATGTCCCTCATTACCAGAGTTTATACACATTTGTTCTTTTTCTCTAGTAAAAAGTGCTTAAGATTTTTGTAGGCAACATTTTCACAAACTTTTATCATCTTAAAAGTGGAGAGCAGTTAGTTACGTGTTAGAAAATACTTGTATTGACATAGAAGAGGGAAGACATTCCAGATGAAAATATGCAGTCAATAAGTATGCCAAAATAAATTTTAATGAGAAGCATCAAAAAGAATCTACTCCAGAAGGTCACTGTACTTGAGTTCTTGTTTTACCTTCTTAATTTTAACAGTAATCGCTGGCACACTGATCAGGAATAGTGTAAGCACTTCATTTCTGTTTACTTCTCAGCAACCTTTTGGGATAAGAACTACAAAGTTAAATAGACCTGCCAAAGCGCATACATGTAGAAGTACATACACATCAGAAGTAGGGTTAGGACTTGGGAGGCAGAGGCAGGAAGATTTCTGAGTTTGAGGCCAGCCTGGTCTACAAAGTGAGTTCCAGGACAGCCAGGGCTACACAGAGAAACCCTATCTCGAAAAACAAAAAAACAAAACAAAACAAAAAAAGAAGTAGGGCTAGGATTCGAAGGCAGGCTGTTTTGCTTGAGTTTATTTTATTGCTATGTTTATCCTATTTTAGCCCAAGATACATGCTAGACAAGTACCCATATACTGCACTGTATCCCTAACCTTTTATATTTTAAAATGTCACGGGCTATGGTGATAGAATTATGAAGTAAAGATTTGATAGGGAAGGAGGGGCAATGTGATCAGCGGGAACTCTAGTTTATTTTAATATTTTTCTTTACTGTCTATATAGGTTACAGTTCCTTCTTTTTTTTATGTACCACATACTGAACCACAAAAACATTAAATCCCAGTGAACTGTTGAAACTGCAAATGGGTTATAAGGTAGTTGCTAGGTTATATAAATGTACAGAAAGGAAGCTGCAATAGGTTCAAGGGGTCGGCATGTGCTTGCTTGGCATGCAGTGAGTCCCTGGTTCATTCCCCAGCATCACATGTGTTAGATGGTACCTTCCTGTGATCTTAGCCGTGGAGAGGTGGAGGTAGTGGAATCAGACGTTCAGGTTCATTCTTTGCTAAGTAGCTTTTGAGACCAACCTGGGCAACATGCAACTCTATCTAAAAGCAAATCAAAACCAAACCTGTTTTAGCAAATTTCATTTTGCTTTGCTGTAGTCCAGTCTGGTCTAGATTTTACTATGTACCGCATGGTGTTCTTCCTACCTCACCCTCTCAGGTGCTGGTTCTCTTCACAAGGACTTGGGCTAGGGGGATGAACCTACACATTGACCGAGCCTAAGGACAAGAACAGCAGTCATACTGTTTCTTTCTTTTTTTTTTTTTTGCATTCATACTTTTGATAAATTTCTATGTATAGTTTTTGATTGTTTTCACTAAATAATCTAAAAGCTCCACTATAAAGATTTTTTAGTTTGATAGCAGTATTTTAAATTGTGTAAAAGACATGTTTACAGTCTGAGTGTTCAGTGAAAAAATGTAATTCTCATTGTGAATAATTTACTTGTACTGTAGCTAAAACATCTCACTACTTGATAAAACAAAACAAACAACCCAAAACCCACAAACACTGTTATCTTTATAAAATAGTCTGTATCAGTGTCTTGGTTACTTTTCTATTGCTGTGAGAAGAAACCTTGAAGAAGGAAACTTCAGAAGAAAGAGTTGTGGGGGTTTTACAGTTTCACAGGGTTAGAACTCTCTGAAGGTCACAGGAACGTCTGTCTCTAGGGGAAGCCTGGAAGCAGCAGGCAGGCCCTGGAAGAGCTTACAGTTTGAGTCATAGACATGAGGTGAGAAAGCCAATGGGAATAGTTTAAGTCTTCTGAACCATAGAGGAGGAAATAGGAACATAGTCAGGAAGTACCTGCACTGAGTAAGACTGAACCCAGCAGGGCAAAGCTCTAACTCCTACGTCTGATGGCTTTGCTGACTACAACACAATTCTCTCTCTGCCTCGTGCTTGTGAATCAAGATGTAGGCTCTCAGCTACTGTTTGAGTATCATGTCTGCTTGCCTGCTGCCATGTTTCCTGTCATAATGGTTATGGACTGTCTTATCCTCTAAACTGCAAGTCCCCAGAAAGTGCTTTGTTAAGTTTCCATCACCATGGTGTCTTTATCACAGTGATAGAGAAGTAACTAAGACACTAGAACAACTCAAAAAAAGTCAGGGACTGAGAATGTAGCACAATGGTAGATTACTTTGCATTCATGGGTGTGATTCTCTCAGTACCATACACAACAGCCAGGCACCATTTTTACACATAGTTTTGCCTATAAGGACCCTGTTCGTCCCCTGTAACCCTCCTCTTCCCCCTTGAGATAGACTTTAATATGTAGTCCTGGTTGGTCTTGAACTCAGAGATCTGCCTGCTAGGATCCTAATCTTATTTTTTAAGTCAGTGTCTTACTATGTAGCCCTGTTCTGGAGCTTGCTATGTAGACAAGGCTGGCCTCTGTCTCCTGTGGACTGGAATTAAAGGCATGTGCTACCAAGTCAACCTGTGATCTCAATTTTTATAGCAGTTGTTAATATTATTGATTTAAGCAGCCAACCTTTATGTCATCTTTTGTTTTTGTCTTTTCAAGACAGGGTTTCTCTTTGTCACCCTGGCTGTTCTGGAAATTGGTCTGTAGACCAGGCTGGCCTTGACAGAAATCCACCTGCCTTTTCCAACAGCTGGGATTAAAGGCGTGTAACACCATTGCCTAACTCTGTCTTGTATTTGCACTATAAAAATCAGCTTTGTTCCTGTAGGGAACAGTCATGTTTTAGTCAGTGTTTATTTTCCCCTCTTTCTATTCATCTTGTAAAATCTTTATTTAGTGTTAGGAAATGAACCTAGACTCTGGATGTTAGGCTAGGGGTCTAACCATACTCGGGGGTGATGCTTTAAAAATCTTCTTTGCAATATCTAAAAATGTGATTATTTTAGTTATAAAGAAGTTATTAATTTAAAAAAATTTCATGTGTGTTTTGCCTGCCTGTATGTCTGCACCACATGTGTGCCTGTTGCCTGTACTAGTAAGAAAAGGATTCTCCCAAACTAGAGTTACAGATGGTTGTGGGCCACCGTATGGATGATAGGGAAAGCCTAAGTACTTTGCCAAGGAAATAGAAGATCAGCAAGCACTCCTAACACTTGCCATCTCTCCAGGAATTCTACATAAAGGAAGAAATGGTGTTTTCTAGGCCTTATTACACGTGATTTTAAGAAATTGCCTGATTAAGCCAAATGCACTATTAAATCTCTTGAGGCTTATTTGTCAAGCCCAACTAACTTATTTTTCCCCTTTGGATATATTAAAACATTTAATGATTTATTTTTAAATCATGTTTATATGTATATTGGTATATGCATATGCAAGTGGATGCCATGTGTTGAAACTTAGTGTAGCTTGAGTTATGGGTGGTGGCGAGCTGCCCAACACGTGTGCTATAAATTGATCTTGGATCCTCTGGAAGAGCAACAGGTACTCTTACTTGCTAAACCTGTCTCTAGCCCTTGAATGTTAACATTTACTATTCGTGTCATCTAGAGAACTTTTTCCCTTGTCTGTTTATTAAAAATTTGGAGAAACCCTCTCTCCAGATTTGAAATATTTTTTAAAGTTTGTTTGTTTGTTTGTTTATTTATTTCATGTATGTTAGTACACTATTGCTGTCTTCCGATACACCAGAAACACCAGAAGAGGGCATCGGATCCCATTACAGATGGTTGTGAGCCACCATGTGGTTGCTGGGAATTGAACTCAGGACCTCTGGAGGAGCAGACAGTGCTCTTAACCTCTAAGCCATCTCTCCAGCCCCAGATTTGAAATATTAAAAGTAGAAATTTTCAGGCCTGGGGAGATCACTTACTCACTGGTTAAGATCACTTGCTCCTCTTTCAGAGGACCCAGGTTTCATTCCAAGCACCTGCATGTTTCACAACTGTCTGCAACTTTATTTCCAGGGGATCTAATGCCTTCTTCTGGCCTCTGTGGGTACTAGGCTCGTAGAAATACATAGAAATACATGCAGGCAAATACACATAAAGATAATAATTTAATTTAATTTTTTTCCTTTTTTATTTTTTGTTTGCTTGCTTGCTTGTTTTTGTTTTTGAGTCTGGTTTTCCTGAAACTCTGCGTAGATCAGGTTGGCCTCAAACTCAGAAATCTTCCTGCCTCTGCTTCTCCAGTGCTGGAGTTAAAAGCTTACACCACTATACCTAGCTGAATAATTTTTTTTAAGATTTATATATTTGTTATATGTAAGTGCACTGTAGCTGTCTTCAGACACTTTTTCTTCTTGCTCCGGCTCTGTTTGCTCGCTGTAGCTGTCTTCAGACACCCCAGAAGAGGGTATCAGATTCCATTATGGATGGCTGTGAGCCATCATGTGGTTGCTGGGATTCGAACTCATAACCTTTGGAAGAGCAGTGGGCCCTCTTAACCGCTGAGCCATCTCTCTAACCCGAATAATTTTAAAAGTGGAAGTTTTAAATATGTCTCCATATTGAAACAATTAGAAAATAATAATGGAAATCAACAAGAATCGTAGGATCAAGTGGTTCAAAGCTGGATTTTAGAAACTATCAGGAAGCTTAATATATTTCCAACAGAAGCATTTTATGATACTAAGCATAAGTCATTTGTTGTGATAAGGAAAACTTGAACAGAAGTTTTAATTTTTGTCACGACTAATGACTGCTTTTTATTACAATTATTAATCTGTAGTCTCCTAAAATGAACTGTAGCAAATGACTGCTGCAAATATTTTAAAAACAGCCCCAGCATGCATAGTGCACAGGCTTTGGACAGAGGGGAGAGGCAGTCTTTTCAGAATGCTGGAGCTGGGAGAGTGTTTGTAAAGTGCTTGCTGTGTAAGCATGAGGAACAGAGTTCAGTCCTCCCTGGATGTGACAGTACCATCTCAAGGGCTTTCTGGCTAGCCAGTCTGTTGAAACAGTATGTTCCAGGTTCAGTGAGTGACACTGGATGGAGGAAAACACCTGAATGTTGACCTGTGGCATGCAGGCACTTGCAAATCCACTTGCACACATGTTTAAGTGAGGGCAGTACTGGTTCCACTGAAAACCAGTGGCTTAGAATACAAGATGACTGGATAACACTCTGATACTGTAAGCAGGAGTAGATCTTTTTAAAAAATGAAATATGAGCGCCTTGGCTGCATTTATATCTGTATACCACGTGTGCCTGGCTCCCCGGAGGCCTGAAGAAGGAGTTGGAGCCCCTGGGACTGCAGTCACAGATGGCTGGGGGCTATGATGAGGATGGAACTCCTTGGGCTTCACATCCTGAGCGGTGCAACTAAAGAAGTTTATCACCAAACCCCCCCTCCTCCCCCCCTTTTTTTTCCTCTCCACATTTCCTTTTGAGAGTCTAGCCACATGGCCTGGCTATCTTGGAATTCACTGAGTTTACTAAAATGATGTTGAGTTTACGGAGCTCTCTGCCTCTGCCTCCCAACTGCTGGATCTCAGGCATGTGCTATCACACCCAGCCATCTCACTGGACCTGGAGGTGATTTTTCTAGCCTGGCTGTCTAGCAAGTGTCAGGGATCCTGCTGTATTCACATTCCCAGCACTGAGATCACAAGGGCTCATTTTCTTCCCTCGCCAGTCATGTGGGTGGTAGGGATAAACAAACTCGGGTCCTTACACTGTAGTAAGCACCTAACCCAATTGAGCCATTTGCTCAGTCCCTCCTTTGCCTTTAGAGATACATTGTATAGTTCTCGAAACATTAAGTATGGAGAATATAGAACGTCATATTTGAATTTTATCATGGAAAGATTTTGTGTAGAATATAGGATGGGCTATTGTACAAACTATTGGATGTCTGTTGAAATTGTGCTACATTTCTTACTGTCAGAAATTATTTTTGATGGGTGGTTGGCTTTCCTAATATTTAAGCAGACTACTTTTCTATCTAGTTTAAAAATAAAGTTGAGGATATAGTGTTGCCTTTTCAAGGCCTCTGTCTTAAGTATGGGGTATATATATGTACATGTTGAGTATGCCGATGCCCAAACTTATGCATTTGTATCCAGACTAACCAACACTGGGTATTCTCTAGCTTTCTTTATTGTATTCCCCTGATACAAGGTCTCTCTCTGCTGGCAGGCCAGCAAGCCCAAGCCATTCTCTTCCCTCTACCCTTAGGGCTGGGGTTGGAAGTGGATGACCACACCTGGCCTTTTACCCGGTTGCTGGGGGTCTTCTCTTACTTTTGTAGCAAGCGGTCTTGCCCACTAAGTTTTTTGAGGCCAGCCTTGTCCTATAGCACAACCTAGTTTCAGACTCAGGGTCTTCTCTCTCAGGTGCTGGACTTACAGGCATGTGCTACTGTGTCTGATTTGCACTACTTTTAAGTTGTTCCCTGCATGTGTACACGCAAACACATACAGATTGTACTTGTTTTCATATATTTACACTAAAACCACCCAACCACCTTTATGATAAGATTGAATTTCCAGATATCCAGAGAGTCTTTCATTCCTCTTTCCTATCTAAGTATGCCAAGCTCCTAACTTTGAAACATACTTTCAGTAAATTGTTATTTTCCTCTTCTGATTTATTTATGGTTTCCTTTATTTCACCTTTAGTTGGTTAGAGTTGTCTTCATGTCCTTTAACTGACTTACTTCAGTATTTCTTTGAAAATACATTTGTGAATAGCCTCACCTGCTGGTTTCCTGCTACTCAGTTGCACATGAGGCAAGTTAGTAAACCAAATGAAGCCCAACGGCTTGTTGACATAGCCATGGCTGTCTGGAGGTCTAGGGGACATATCTTGATTTCAGTTGTTTAAGGCCTACTAGAGAAAGTAGTGTCCTAGTTTGGTTTCTGTTTCTGTACTAAAACACTGACCAGAAGGCAAGCTGGGGAGGAAAGGGTTTATTCCTCCATCCAAGGAAGGCGGAGCCTGAACCCGGACTGAAGCGGAGCCTCAGAGAAAGCTGACGGTGCAGATGCTGTCCTTGTGTGGCTTTCTTACAGAGCTGCTTGCCCCAGTTGACACTGCTTTACTGTAATGGGCCCTCCCAGGTCAGTCATCAGTCGAAGTGCTTCACGGACATGCCCACAGTCAGGCTGTTCTTTGTGGAGCTTCAGTTGAGGCTCCCCCTTCTCAGGCTACTCTTAAAGTGTCTGTCAGTGTGGCAAAAACTAAACCACAGTCACAGCAAACATTCCTCTTAAAATAACACCCCCACCCCAACAAAGCAAAGTAACAGTACCAAAGAGGATAAAAAGAAGCAGTACTATATAATTATAGTCACACATTCTTAATCCCAGATGTCAGCCACAGTTTTAGACGTTAGCAACATGGGGCACTGGGACAAGTTCTTCTGGGGATTAATAAACAATAGCCTTTTGAGTTAGTATTGTGAGTTAATGAATTCATGAGAACTGTCAGACTAGGCTTTGAAAGTACAGTGTTCAATGAAATCTACTGTTAGGTGATTTACAGAGCTAATTTTTCAGCCTTTTTGATTTTAGGATAAAAGTGGTTATATTAGAAGTGTATATCTGTTCCTTCATCACATGTTCAGGATCTCTGCAGATACCAAAATGCAGATGCTCAAGCCTGCACAAACCTCTTACACCCTTTTCTTTAATTTTGGAGCTGGGGATTCAGTCAGGGCTCCGTGTGTGCTGGGCATGCTGTCAGGTGCTGTGCTGAACTCCACCTCGTCTGTGTCGTTTAAATCATCTCTGCATTACCTGCAACACATAGGACAGGGTTAGTGTTACATAATAGTTGTCATCTTGTTCAGGGAGTGAGAAAAAAAGTCTGTTAGTACATATCCAGGTTTTTACTCCTGATGTCACAGGTCTGAGATTGGTTTAGTTTGGAGGTGTGGGACATGAGGATACACATGGCTGGCACTCTTTCTTTTGTGGCACTGGGATTGCATGCCTGTTAGCATATGTCCCCAGCCTCCCTCCCTCCCTCCCTCCCTCCCTCTCTCTCTCTCTCTCTCTCTCTCTCTTTCTCTCTCTTTTATTATGGTTCATTATTGCGTATAGGTTTTAATTTAGAGGTAATATATAAACGCTTCCACTGGTTTATACAATAGTAAATGTGGCTTTATCAAGGTCTTCTGGAAGCATTTAACAATCTGTCTTACCAGGATCATTTATTGTGACAAAGATGAGCTTTTGTTCTTTGGTGAAACACATTCGCATGGTCTGCCCTTTCCCCTGAATCACTTCCATAATCCTAGTTTCTCTGCCCAATTTTGTGACTTGGCAAAGTGCTGTAAGTAAACAGTACCCTTTACTTACATGGACACATGCAATGCCATAGACACTTAACAACTAATTTCTTGCCTCTGGTTTTCTAGTCACACCTTGGATGTGATGAGCAGAAAGTTGGAAGTCTTGAGGGAAAGGGCCTTGGCTTGGCTTGACTTTGCTTTGCCTTTGCCTTTCTCTCTCCTCTCCTCTCCTCTCCTCTCCTCTCCTCTCCTCTCCTCTCCTCTCCTCTCCTCTCCTCTCCTCTCCTCTCCTCTCCTCTCCTCTCCTCTCCTCTCCCCTCCCCTCCCCTCCCCTCCCCTCCCCTCCCCTCCCCTCCCCTCCCCTCCCCTCCCTTCTCCTCCCTTCTCTTCTCCCCTCCCCTCTCCTCCCTTCTCTTCTCCCCTCCCCTCTCCTCCCTTCTCTTCTCCCCTCCCCTCTCCTCCCTTCTCTTCTCCTCTCCTCTTTCCTCTTCTCCTCTTCTCTCTTCTCCTCTCCTCTCCTCTCCTCTCCTCTCCTCTCTTCTCTTCTCTCCTCTCCTCTCCTCCCTTCTCTTCTCTCTTCTCTCTCCCCTCCCCTCCCCTCTCCTCTCCTCTCCTCTCCCCTCCCCTCCCCTCCCCCCTCCCCTCCCCCCCCTCGTCTCGTCTCGTCTCGTCTCGTCTCGTCTCGTCTCGTCTCGTCTCGTCTCGTCTCGTCTCTTCTCTTCTCTTCTCTTCTCTTCTCTTCTCTTCTCTTCTCTTCTCTTCTCTTCTCTTCTCTTCTGTACCAGTAGATTTCAATATAGAGCTTTAATATCTCATTAAGCTCCTTTACCTATGTCTCTCCAGTCCCTTCTGCCTGTTGCACATGAGGTCAACAACTGGCTGGCTGGAGTACAGGGAGATCGGCTGGTTGTTGCAGTGCTGCAGCCAGACACACGCCTAGGATGAAGATGGTGCAGGGCCTGACCAAGCAATTATAAAACACGGGCAGTAACAAAGGAGACGTCTGTAATTCAACAACATTTTGTTTCTATGCTTAACTGCTCATTTCTTGAGGTTTTATATCACAGTACCCAGGTTCAGTTGCCTTTCCATAGGTCCCAACTATTAAGTAGTTGCAAGTTTGATGTTAATAATTTTCCATAAGGTTTTTCCTGATGATCAAATCATTTCACACAATCCAGAAATTGATGCAGACTATCTCATTTACATATTTTTCAAATACCCTGCCAGTCTAGGTTTTGAGTTTATGTTTAGCTTTATAGTTGTAATATTTTAATTTCTCTTGGAGATGCAGATACCAGTAATCTTCTAAATGATTTGGCTTATTGAGTTCTAGCAGGCAAATCATTAAATCAGTTGCCGTAAAATAGTGTATTTCATAGAATTTTTTTAAATATCATTTTTTCCTTTATATTAAAATCTTTTTTTACAATAAAGACATTGGGGAGATGGCCCTTTAAAGTGTTTGACCATAAGCATGAGAACTCGGGTTCAAGGCTTTGCACTGGCGTGCATCTACAGTCCGCAGAGCTGAGGAAGCAGGCCGGGAAGACCCTGGAGCTCACCGCCAGGCAGCCGAGCTGTCCCGGTGAGCTCCCAATTCAGTGAGACAGGTTTTCTCAGAAAATACAGTAGATAATGGTTGAGGAACACACCCCTTGTTGATCTCCATTTTTCACACTGCACATGCATATATATACCTCCCCAAACACAAGCTACACTCTATTCTTCTGTAATGAAAAATGACATGATAGAATTTTGATTTAGGAAGCTGGTGCTGGAAATTCAAGTTTGTTGAAATGGTAGGTAATTGAAAGACTAGTCTGAAGGAAGAATGGTTAAGTCCTAAATGAGGAAATATGTGGAAAAATGGTTATTATAAAGAGTGAAGTATGTCATAATTTTTGAGGTCTGAACTTGCAAGTGAGAGCCCCCATACAGCATAGCAGTGTTTTAACTTAACATGTGCTAAAGTTTGCTAGATGATTAGTTTACATTTTGAAAGTTAAATTCAGAGATTTACAGAGAACTAGATACAGTAGAAAAGTCAGCCTTGGTAGTATATCACACATGTAGATTGAAGGAAATGGGCTTGCTTTGAACATGGGAGTTATGAATAATTAGTACGTTATACCCTGAGATACCTTTTCATTTTCATTTTTTTGAGACAGGGTCTTTCTTACTATATGTAGACCCTGTCTACACATACAGAGTATTCATGAATAATTAGTTCATTATGCCTGAGAACCCTCTTTTGTTTTTTTTGAGACAGTCTTACTGTGTAAAACCTGTCTACACATGACCCTACACATAAAGAGCACCCACTATTTGTTTCGTAGAGTGGACTGGCCCCATTTCATAGAGAACAACCTCTGACTCCTCGGGACTGGGATTAAAGGTTTGCCATCATGCCTGGCTTAATTGTATATTTAAGATTTGTGTGTGTGTAATATATATAAACACTATATAATATATATAGTGTTTTTCCTTTCATGTATATATTGTGTGCATGTGTCTGTCCTGAACCGAGAATATCTAATCCCTAGAACTGTATTGTTACAGATGATTATAGACGCCAAATTAGTGGTGGGAACTACACTCTGGTTCTCTGCAAAACACCAAGTACTGCTTATTACTAAGCCATCTTTTCAGAGCTAGTTGGGGCCCTGTTTATCTAGTAGTTTCTGGGCCAGCCAGTGTGATAGTGAGGCCCTATTTTAAAAAAAAAAAAAAGAATTTAAGACCAACTTAAACTAGAACAACAAAACTGAAACAACCTTTTGGATTTGAATTGAATGATAACATTATGAGGTTAATTCATTACTTCTGCTTGTTACACCTGTTCTTGCCAACCTGAAAAAGAGAAGTCAGATTCTGTTTCAAGTAACGCTTTATTTATAATGTCAATGAAGGGGGAGCAGTTTTTCTTTCTCACACTAGGTGCAGATATTTAAATCTCTGTTAAGGAAGGAAGTCATAAAAAATGTGGGCAGTTTGCACTTACTTATTCCATACTTCCACTTCTAGAAATGTAAAGTACAAAGTATCTGACTATGTTGACCAAGGCTGGCCTCAAACTCCCTTCTTCTGCCTCCTGAGCTGTGGGATTAAAGGTGTGTGCCGCTGTGCTGGTTTTTAAAGTTTTTGGAAGTTTGGAGGGGAGGGGAGGGGAGAGGAGAGGAGAGGAGAGTATTGGTCCTTTTTCTTCCTTTTCTTTGGAGCAGAGATGGCTGCCATTTTAACTGTTAATCCCTTCACCTTCTGTAGGACTTTCTGGTGTTTTCTGTCTCTTTGTGTCCAGTGCTGAGAATCAAACCCAATGCTTTGCATTGTGCATAGTAAGCACTCTGCCACTGAAACTCACCCTAGGCATTCTTTATTTTTATATTTTTATTTACTGTGTTGAACATGCAGTATGAATAGAGTAGATTCAGACTGTCTATCTTTTAGGCTTTATCTTTTTAGGTATGGGTGTTTGGCCTTTATGTTTGTTTGTCTGTGTACTGTGTGTGTACCTGGTGCCCGTGGAGATCAGAAGAGGGTGTCAGGTCCCCTGTAACTACCAATGGTTTTGAACTGTCATACGGGTGCCAGAATCAAACCCAGGTTCTCTGGAAGAGCAGCCAGCACTCTTAACTGGCGAACCATCTTTCCCACCCTAAAATGTGTATTTTTGACAGGATCCATGATTGTTTACACAGTATGCTGCTTCTATGTTACAGAAGCTGGTTATTTTTACTACTTTTTTTAATTTTTAGTTTTTATATTTCTTCTCTGGGTGTAACTAACAATTAACAAAAATAACATTGATTTGCAAAGTAGGGGATTTTGCACATTAAAAATGTCTTTCTGGGTCTTACTGAATGGCAAACAGTTTGCTTTTGTGTGGCTCTGGAGTCAGTTCCCAGCAACAGCAGCACCCATAGCACCTTTCTGCACAAGAGTACAGATGACAGTTACCTGGGGATGCAGCCCAGTTGACAACACTAGTGTAGCATGTGGGAAGTTTGTGCTGGGAAGGAGAAAGATTAGAATTTCAACATCATCCTGGTTACGTGGGGCGTCATAGGTGAGCCTTTGCTTTGTAACCCTGACTGGGGAGAAGCAGGTGAGTCTTCACTGTTTTCTTCTGAGAGTTAGCTCACTAGCTAGGTGTGTGAGTAGTTAAGGCAAACACTCTTGTACTTTTAATAGTTTTCAGTGTGATTATCAGTGATGTTTTATATTTTATTACTTAGTACTTGATAGTTTGGTCTTGACATGAAAATATATCAGAGTCTTCTAGAATTCCCTTCTCTGAATCAGGAAATATCTATTATTCATTTGGGGTATTAAAATTTCATTCATTTTAATATTTGCTTAATAAATCTGTTTGTGTCTCCATTGACTTGTTCTTGTGCCTGTGCAGCTTGGTGCATGTCGCTATCTGTACATGGTGCTAGAGGTCAACAGCTGGTGACTTCGGCGGCTGGCCCTCATCTGAGTTAGAGTTACTTTGTAAGTGTAGATATGTAGATTAATTTCATTCTACCATTAGTATTCACAGATTTTAATAACTCTTCAGTCCCTGACCACTGGCAACATAGAGTTAAACAATTAGGTTTAATAAAATATTGTACTATTGTTTTTGGGGTGTGTGTGTGTGTGTGTGTGTGTGTGTGTGTGTGTGTGTGTGTGTATGTATGTATGAGTATGAATGTGGGTACTTGCATGCCACGCCATCCTGTGGAAGACAGAGGACAATCCTTAGGGAGTCGATTCTCTCCCACTCTGTGTATGGTCTGGGAAATGAATTGAGTTTGTCAGGCTTGGGGGCAAGTACCTTTCTCCTCTGAGCCATCTTAAAGGGCCCTAGTTTGTTGTTTACTTGTTGCAGCAAAATATAGAGGCCACAGGAAATCATGAGTGTTTGAGTAAGAGGATATGATCTAGAAGGTTTCTGATGGGATTTTCACTTTGGCCATGCTGGGGTTGAACTCAGGGCTTAGCGCGTGCTAGGCACACACTGTTGCTGAACTGCATTCCTATTACAAGATAAGGTCTGCGACCAGGTAACCTTGGAGGGCGCGTATGAGGGGAGGCACACTCTGCCTTTAATCTGGCAGATCAGAAGTAGACACTGCTCTACGGTTGAGTATCAGTATCTATACGTAGGGTAGACCTTAATGAGGACAAATATATAATTAGCAAAGAATTGTCATTTGGAGATAAAAATGTATGGACTTGCATTGTTTCATTGTGACTTTATTTTTGCCTCAGAATGACTGTGTTTGTTATAGATGTTCAGTGTGATTGGCCAAAAGAAGATCTGTAATAGCTTTGAGGCTTGGACAAGAACTTGAAATCAGTTTCTAGGGAAAAAGAATTGCTTCTCCCTCCCTGCTACCTACCCCCACCCTTGGTGTATTTGTATACACCAAACCTCTGAATCTTGTAGGGAAGTCAGAATTTGTTGACAGTGATATATAGTTACATATCAGGTGTAACAAGCTACATCAGTGCTGAAGTTCTATTTTATAAAGCAGCAACTGGAATGTATTTGGTGCCGTACAGCCCGCATGTGCTGTTTTTCACCTGGTTATAAAGAACTAGTTTAGTGGGGGATGGAGAAATGTGGCTCAGTGGTTAAGAGCACTTGCTGCTCTTGCAGACGACCTGGGCTCAGTTCCCAGCACCTGTATGGTGCCTCACAACTATTTATAACTCCACCTTTAAGGGATTGTTCACCTTCTACTGTGGTATGTGGTGGTGCACGGCACATAAAATACTCATGCACATGAATTTGAAATAGGAAAATTAAAAAAGAAATGGTTTAGGGATTTTAATATATTTTTCTTGAGAAATAAGGCAGGCAGGGATAAAAAGAAATGGTTTAGGGATTGAAATATGAATATAGGCCGGACACAAATGGCTATTGTTAAGAAAAGTTAAGAAAACTTGCTGCTCTTCCATAGGATCCAAGTTTGGTTCCTAGCACCCACAGTGAATGACTGACAGTAACTTGATTTCAGCTCTGGGGGATCTCATTGTCATTTTCTGCCCTGTGTATATATGTTCACATATAGTGGAATTCATTCACACAGACAAAAATATAAAAATAAATCTTCAAGAAAAAAAAAGAAGCTAGGAACTGGAAATGTAGCCTAGGAGCCAGAGTGCTTGACCTAGTACATACCAAACATTGGGTTTAGTCCTGAGCACTGCGTATGGCAGGCATGCTAGTGCATGCTTGAAACCCAGTGGAGGTGGAGGCAGGAGGATCAGAGAGCAAACAATCCCCAAAAATAACTTACATTTTCCAACATTTGTCTATTTTTAAATTTCCTCCCTTCCTCCCTCATTTATTCTCTCTCTCTCTCTCTCTCTCTCTCTCTTTTCCTGTGTGTCTGCATGAGTGTGTATGCATATATATGTGTATGTGTGTGTGTGTGTGTGTGTGTGTGTGTGTGTGTGTGTGTGTGTATATACACCCCATATGTGTGATAAATACCATAAGAGGGTATCAGTTCCTCTGGACTTGGAGTTAAAAAGTTATCTTAGTTACTTTTTTATTGCTGTGATGAAACATACGACCAAGTCAATTTGTAAAAATAAACATTGAGTTGGGCGCTTGCTTGCAGTTCATGGATCACCATGACAGAGAGAGAGCATGGCAACAGGCAGGTAGGCATGGTGCTGGAACAGTAGCTGAAAGCTACATTTCATTCACTGATTGGAGAAGGGTGTGTGTGTGTGTGTGTGTGTGTGTGTGTGTGTGTGTGTGTTAGTGGTGAGGATGGGGTTTGAGAGAGCTTGGTCTGAGCTTTTAAAAACCTCAAAGTCTTCCACCAATGACCTACCTCCTGATGA
This sequence comes from Tokudaia tokunoshimensis, assembly GCA_036184795.1. NCBI lineage: Eukaryota > Metazoa > Chordata > Mammalia > Rodentia > Muridae > Tokudaia > Tokudaia tokunoshimensis. The sequence goes on from BTHU01000017.1 coordinate 21,533,409, forward strand.
GGCCACATCTTCTAGTCCTTCCCAAAACAGTTCCACCAACTGGGGACCAAGCTCTCACACTCATGAGCCTGTGGGGCCCATTTCCATTCAGACTACCACACAGGTGATTGTGAGCTGCCTTGTGGGTGTTTTTCAAAAGACCACCCAGTAGCTGACCCCATGGTAATCATACTACTCTACTGCAAGCTCAAGCCTGTGCTTACTCACCTCTGACCCTGACACAGCCCTGTGATTTGGTGAGAGTCCCTAAACCCTCAGCAGGACGAGTTTTTATAGGAAATGGGAGCAAGTGAGGGGGTGTCTAGGCTGGCAAGCATCTAATTGACTGACTATTGTAAGTCCACAGGTAGGTGCTCTGAAGCAAAACAATGAATAATCACAGCAGGTATGAAAGTACATCTGAAACAGTCTGACTGACCTTGATTGGCTGATGCCAAGAGGTAGCTAGGGAGTAACTCTGGGGTGTGGACCAAGGACAAGTCATGGGGTCCTTCTTGGTACTTGGGTGTCGCTTGGGTTCAGCTGCAGGTCAAGACTTTTGTTTTTGTTTTAAGATGTAGTCGGGTCCCAAGATGGAGTAGGTTTGGCCTCTCAAGTGCTGGACCATGTAGGTGCTCTGGAAGAGCGGCATCTATGCACTTCTAGCGGTTGAGCCATCTCTAGCTTCCTCCATTAGTCTCTTGATAGCACGAAAGCAGAGAAGTAGAGTTTACTGTTTATTATTTAAAAAGGAAATCGTAGTACTTCATGAGTTGTTTCTTTACAGTTGGCTAGAGTCAGTTGTTATGTATGATCCAACTTAACAGGAAACAGTAAATATCAGACTTGTAAGGGCTTCGAAGGTGTTTGTTACACTAACATAGAATACAATGTTAACTAACATAGAATTCCCTGTTAGCTATCAAGTTAACTATAGAAAGTTTTCTGTCCTTGGTTTGGTGTTGCCCTGTTAGATGGAGTCCAGGGATGACAAATTCTAGCACAAATCCTCATGAGCAGTGCAAATGATGATCAGAAGTACTTGGTTTTAATGCACTGCATACTTGTATGATTGGATAGAGACTATTCCTATATTATGTAATATTTGTGATTATAAAAGTAATTTTTAAACATTTTGAATATTCATGAAAATCTGGTGGTACTTTTAAAATATGGAAGGTTCTGGAACAACCTTTTGTCTTTTAGTAAGCTCCAAGATCAGTAGGTCTCCATATTTTTATGGTATTGTCTTTTGTATGTGTGTGTTCTTTTTGTCTTTGGGTTTTTGAGACAGGGTGTCTGTGTACTTCTGGCTGTCCTGGAGCATTCTGTGTATAACAGGCTGGCCTCTAACTTGGAGAGACCATGCCTCTGCCTCCTGAGCGTTGGGACTGAAGGCATGCGCCACCACAGCCAGCGGAGGGCACTCTTTAACATTGAATCCGCTATGTAAGCATGTGTGGGCGTAAGTATGTGGATACATCCGTATTCTCTTGTGTACGTATAGAGGCCTCTATGAGGTCTAGGGACTATAATTAGGTGAGACTGGCCTGCTAGCAGACTTCCCCAACTTGGCTTACAAGAATGCTTTAAAAAAATATACTGGAAAGGAAATGTGTGTGAATGTTTTCCCTGCATGTACTTTTGTGTGCCATATGCTTACCTGGCTCCTGAAAGGGTCAAAAGAAGGTATGGACTTGGACTTACAGGCAGGGCTGAGCTGCCGCATGACTACTGTGACTTAGACTTGGGTTCGGAGAAAGAGACTTGAGCCCTTTCTCCAGTACCACATGCATCTCTCCCTCTCCCCCTTCCTCCCTCCCTCCCTCCATCCCTCCCTCCCTATCTATATTTCTGTCTGTCTGTCTGTCTGTCTGTCTCTATCTTTTTACATATGTTCTGGGGTAAACTCAGATCCTTAAACTCCAGCCTTTTAAACCACACTCTGATATAATTAAGTAAAACTTCAGTGAATTTTAAAAAAACAAGGAAGTTAGATTTATTGATAAGGCTCAATCAGCACACCTGGTTAGTGTTGCCTGTAACACTACTGACCAAGCAAGACGCATGTCTCTTTAACAGTGACAGTTAAATGGGGCATGGTGGCACACACCTCTAATCTTAGCACTCAGTAGGCAGAGGCAGGTGGAGCTCTGTTCAAAGTTAGCCTGATGGATGTGGTGAGTTCCAGACCAGCCAAGGTATCTCCCCATTCCCTCCCCTCAAAAAGAAAAACTTTTATCACCACTTTCCTATAGAGAAAGTAATATTATTTATGATACTGAAATTTTTGTTGTTTTTCAGTACCCAAAAAACAAAAGAAGTAGTTTAGAATGTAGAAGCATAGTAAAATGAAAATTTATTTATATGGAATATACTCCACAAATTTAAAACTTGAGTGTAGGCCAGCCTGAAATTTGTAAAATAGTTCAGGCCAGCCTTGAACTCATGTTCTTACTTTTCTTGTACTCTGAATACAGTTGTGAGTCATCCTGGCTGGCAGTATTAAAACATTAATAACAAGATTTTTTCACACAAAAAGGATAACGGCTGTGTCACACAAAACGGGTAGTCAAAGTTAGGTTTTTGTTGTTTTACAGTGCTGGAGAGACAACCCAGGGCCTTGTGCACCATAGGTACATGTACCACTGAATTACGCCGGTAGTTCGTTTTGTGTGTGTCTGTGTGGCAGTGTATTCTTGTAATCTCAGTACTTCTGAGGCTGAGGCAGGAGGCTTGCAGTGACTTTAAGGACAGCTTATGTTCTGTAGCTATTTCAAAAATTCAAACCAAAACACTGGTTTACATCTCTTCTATAACTGATAGCAATTTGGTCTACTCTGTCTTATGTTTCTTTGGGAAAGGAGAGATAAGGTCTAGAAAATGAACCCCTTCTCAAAAAGAAAGAAAGAAAAAGACAAAGAAAAAAGATAGAAAGATTAAAGGGAATAAACTATTAGGTGTATCACTCCCCTTGAAAATACAGCAATAGAGCTGATTGGATGGCTTAGCAGGTGATATGCTTGACAGCTGAGCTTGATGTAACCCTGAGATTGATTTTTTTTTTTTTTAGGACCCACATGTTGAAGAAACAAACTCCTGAAAGTTGTCCTCTGACTTCCATATACATTTAGTGGTATATGTGTGCCCTTTCCCAAATAGACAGATAGATAGATAGATAGATAGATAGATAGATAGATAGATAGATAGATAGATAGATAGATAGATAGATAGATAGATTTTAAAACATTAATAGAAAAATAAAAAATATAATTGTTATTTATAGTGGATGAACTTCTTCCCTATGGCAGCTCCAGAATTCCAGGTACATAGTTTCTGTTTATGGGAATCTTAGATTCTTTTTAATCAATTAATTCATTAATTTTACCATGTGTGGCAGTGGTGCAAGCCTTTAACCCTCGCACTTGGGAAGCAGAGGCAGGCCGATTTCTTGAGTTCTGTAGACTCTCGTCTACAGAGTAAGTTTTAGGACAGCCAGTTCCACACAGAGAAACCCTGTCTCAAAAAACTATGGATAAAACAGAGAATAAATAAATATTTCATGTATATAGATAGGCTCATGGACTGTGTATGCATGCACTTGTGTGGTATGTCCGTGTTGCAAGTGCACATGCTTCCGGAGGCCTGAGCCCCATCAGGAGTCTTTGTTGGTTGCTCTCCTCCACTCCTTGAGGTAGGGACTCCGCTGAGTCCGGAGCTTGTCTGTCCTGCTCTGACTGACTAGCCTGGGTTAGCACTGGAATTACAGGTAGGTCACGACCCCGTCTGACATTTATGTGGGTTCTGGGCATGATCTACACTCATACGTGCTTCTGCAGCCGTTACTTTAACCGCTGAGCAATCTTCTGACTCTTAACTCTTGGATCTACTTCAAACGTTACCCAGCTGTGGCCAACGGTTCTGGCTTTGAATCCTGTCTTTGCCAGGAGGGCAGGCGGTTCAGCTTGTGTCTCCCTCCGGGTCTAAATTATGGTTAATGGTACTTGGCTCACTGTGTTGTTCTGAGGGTCACAGGTATGTACAGAAAGCACTTTACTCAGTCAGTGCAGGATAGAGCAATACATGTGTCTTGCTTATGTCAGATATACCAAGGGAAAACACCGAAAGGTATAGCATGAGTGTGGGAAAGAATGTATATTTTAGCTGATTTAGGAGGAGATTGGAAGTGATTGGGAGCTAGTAAAAGGTTTAAGGGGAAACATTGAGTTGTGAGTTAGGATGGGGTGTGACTATACTGTTTTCAGCAGGGATTTTTCACATTTAGATGTATTATTACATATACATAGGTAACTATGCAAGCCACATGCATATAAATATTAAATACCACTTGACCTTTTTCTGGGGGGAGAGAATATGGTCTGATCATGAAGTCCTGGTGGCCAGAGATCTGCCTGCCTTTGTCTCAAGTGCTGGGACTGAAGATCTGTGTTATCATTGGATGACACCTTTAAAACCCTTTCTTTTATGTTAATTTTCATATCTTTGCCCTCATGTCAGAATTATGGACTTAAGAAAATTTCACTCAGATTTCCCATCTCTAAGTTTATTTTTACTGTTTGCTTGTGCCTACTAGCAGTGTGTGTGTGTGTGTGTGTGTGTGTGTGTGTGTGTGTGTTTGAGTACAGATGATTGGCGTGAAGGTTAGTGGACACATTTTGGAAGTCAGGTCTCTCCTTCCACTTCAGGATCCAGAAGTCTAACTCAGTTTGTCAGATTCAGGTGGAAAGTACCTTTCTCACATTTTTGGCTCCTAATTTGAACATTTTTAATGGTCATTTTAATTAGGGTCAAATTGGTGTGGTGGCTGAGGTACAGGCCTCAAACCCCAGCACTTGGTAGGCTGAGGCAGGAGGACTGCTATGAGTTTGATGCTAGCTAGGGCTACATAATGGGCTCTAGGCCACACTGGGCCACACAGTGAGGTCTCAGTTCAATAAGACAGAGCAACAAGATTCTCCATTATGAATATGAACTTGACTTCTGCTGCCTTCCAACCTGATTTTCCCAACACCTTTTGAGTTTTTTCTTTTATTATTGGTGTTCTTAAGACTGTGAGGTGGAAGAGGGGACATTTTTTCCACGACGTTTCTGTATGTGTGTGTACCTACAGGAGTTATGTATGTCATGTGCGTGCAGGTACCAACAGAGGCCACCGGATCTCCTGCATCTGGAGTTAGAGGCAGTTGTGAGTGCTAGTAACTAAAGTCCATTGTAAGAGCTTAGTGCTCTTAACCGTTGCATCATCTCTCCAAATCTGAGGAAACCTTTCTTACCTGAGGAGAGCGTGAGAGGCCTTTGTGTTCCTACACTGCTTTGACTCTGGGCCTATGC